>CM026410.1:359092-370712 GCA_014858505.1 Corymbia citriodora subsp. variegata
CTCTGGATACCTGGTGATTCAGGATGAGGAAGCCCAGAACTTCTGCTGCTTCGGGCTGTGTAAGGACAGCCAGCTCTACGGTTTCCCCTTCCCTCAGAACAAGGACCTCACAGTCCAGTACACGGAGAGCAACGGTGATAGTACGACGGTATACAATGATGAGGTTTTCATGATACCGGTCATCGGCCAGCCCTTGTCCTCCAATCAGTACTATGCAATTCGGCGTCGCGGGAAGCATAAAGGGTATCATCTTTTTAAGTACTTTGAATTGTTTCACTTCCTCTTACCGTTCTTTAATTTGATAATGGATGCTAAGATATGAAATCTTTCCAATATCTTTTTGAGTTTCAAATTAGCTTATCAATCATAAGTGAGTTAGCATTTTTTGATTTTAGATCTATCAAAGATTGTAAATCTTCTTCTCTATATAAACGTATACAATCTGTAAATTAATTGTAATGACAATCATTCACAAATGTGGAGCCTTTTCAATGGATATGTTGATAACTACGAATAAGACAAGTTAATATTATTGGATAGATATCGGGAGGTTGAGAAAAATCAATTGAAGAACTCGCTTTTGTTCCAATAGTTGAAGCTACACCTTACCGGGTCGCTTAGCAAATAAGTTTTAGTAAAGTTTAGCTGCTTCTTCCGTGATTTATTTTTATGTGCATCTGAAAATCTCTGAGTCATTCTATCTTGAATGGCCATGTAGGGAAGCGCACGCTAATTCGACAGAAGATGACAAAGGCACCTGCTTGTGCTTTGGCTACATTAAAGACAAGAAACCGAGGCCGTTGGATCCCTACGACATGTACCAGCAGTTCGTTATCTACCCGCGCGAGACTACATGCGGCTTTGGTGGCTTCCATGCGAAGTCCGTCGCCCCAGAAGGGTACCCTCCGAGATTCCTGAAGAGGAAAGGCTGGACCCTCCACGGCAAGACGCCCAAGAACTTCTTATTGGATGATGACGCGCCGGGAGTCAACGACTTTCAGAGGTCAAAGCTCCCAAGCCTTGACTTCCCGATCAACAGGAAGAGCTCAGACCCTGTGGTGGTGGGGAAGTGGTACTGCCCGTTCATGTTCGTCAAGGACGGGGAGGTTGGGGACCAGATCAAGACGTCGGCGTTCTACGAGATGACGCTGCAACAGAGATGGGAACAGGTCCATGCGTGTGAGAATTATGCAAATGAAGGTAATGCTGTGGAAGTGGACGTGCTTGTTCAGAAGGAGGCCATCACAGTGTTCGGTGAGGAAGCGGGGGAGGGCAACGTGAGTGATGGAGTAGTGTGGTTCAGGAGTAAGGGTGGATCGATAGGACTGAGCGTGGCGATCGTGGAGAGGATGAGGTGGGAGGAAGAGAGGGTGGGTTGGGTGATGGAGGGAGAGAAGAGAGTGAGGGTGAAGAGAGTGGAGGAGTTCATCAAGAGCGGGTTGAGCGAGGGTTGGAAGAGGTTTGGCTGTTATGTATTAGTGGAGAGTTTTGTGCTGAAGAGAATGAATGGGACCTTGGTGTTGGCTTGCGACTTCATGCACACTCACCAAGTGAGGAGCAAATGGGAGTAGTGGCAGATCTTCTCACCAGTGCTGTTTTTTGTGGCTTTAATCTTTGCTGTTTCTGTGACTGGTGTCCATGAAAAAAGCCCAGCAAAGTTCTTAAGCTAGACATGCTTGGTTTGTACTTGATCCTTCAAGTGTTTTTCATTCGTCTGTGCTATAAATTAAATTATTATAGATATACCTACCGATGTAGAGCAAGCAGTTAGAGTTTTTGTATTGGCATTTCAGTTTTCGATGCCGTTCATGGCCATCGGGGAAGAGCAGTCAATGGAGGAAGGTAAGTAAGAAGAAGTAAAGGTAAGAATTTTAGGTTTTTAAGGCAATAAGAGATGACATTTTATACGATCAACTTGCATAGTTGTTGGACATACTTTCTTCTTTTAATGTTTGAGGGGCATCGGTATGGAGTCACGATTATTTGAGTCCCACGTAACAACCAGCAAGATCAATAAACGAATTAAATTCGGACATTCGACATCTACAGATCATCTTAAATTAAAACAATTTCCACATAGTTGTTGATATTTGAATCACCAGTTTTTGAATCAGAAATATTCTAAAACCCCAACCAATTGCACCAACCCTGAAGTCGTCATGCACTCTTCATCAATGCCTCAAACCAAAGACCTAGAATTTCTTGGGCACAATGCCCAAACATTTGACTGACCGCGCGCACTAGAAGCACGAACAAGCAGGCTAATAAGCAAGCAATGACCTATGCTACTTAAGGTGTGAAATTCTGCTTACCTTAGATCATAAAAAAAGAAAAGAATAAGCTAGTAAAAAATGTAGAGGAACTTGAATATGGACGTTGAGCAGTTATATCTTTGAATATCTTTCTAACATTTCCATATATTGTGCATTAGATTCTACCAATGCTCATTGTCGGTAATTTCTCAAAATATTAATCACCCTTAGAGAATATGACTCATATTGGGTAGGTCCATATTAGTACCAAGGTTATATTTGAACAAACTATATTTGAAACATTCGAGAAATTACTTGTAAGCGAGCATGTGACAAGTGTACTACAATGGCTCTAAATATATTGAGCAAACCAGGAACAAGTTTTAAGCTGAGTGTGCAAAAAGGACAGGCTTGTTTAGAACGACTTTTGTTGCATCAGCGGTGAATCTAGCATTAACCCTACTTTTAGTTAGGTACTTGAGCGTAAATGATAATCATTATGTTTTTGGACACAATTTCTATCCTGAAGTAGATTTTTCAATTTTTTATTCCCTGAACAAGTTTTTGAACAAACATATGCATTTGATAACGACAAATATTTCTCCCTCCTAGATAGCAAGTGGGAGGACGGCAGTCGATAGTTGGCAAGTGATGACCGGCTAGTAATGAGGGTGAGTGATGAAAATAGTTTGTATTTCTCATTTTTATTCTAAAAATAGAAAAGTAGGAAATTTGTACTTCTTATTTCTATTCCAAATGTAATTTTGGACTTAAAATTTGTTCTAAAAATAGAATAATGAAATTGTTTTATTGAATGAATTTTGATTTCAAACTTGTTTTTGGAAATAAAAAAGATAAATCTAACCAGAAATAAAATAATTATCATGTGCATATTTAATTTACGACACTTCCGATTTATCTTTTATTGTACAAAAAGCATTTGGAACTTATGAAAAGTTTCACATATTGATATTTGTATTTCACATTCATAAATATTATTTTCATAATTTTTTGCAAAACCTAAACGAGAAAATCTACGCAAATGGATACCGGACACCACGGTCCAATCCGGCGCAAAACAAAGGTATGGCTCCCTCGGACAATAGTTCAAAATCGGTACTCATAAAAAGAAATTTTTTTTTTATTCTGAGCCCTAAGGAAAGCATCGCTCCACTTGCTTTGCCATTTCCAAAAAAAGTTGAATTTCAATCTTGTTGTACACATTTTCTTCTTTCTTTTTCTAATGCAGGGCGTCGTCAACAGTCAGTCGATCAGGATCGGCAATAATTGCTGAAATGCTCGTCTTTCGGACCAGTGAAATTCACTAGAAAACATAAAATTCTCAAAGGGCTATCGTTGTATTCGTTCTCTCGCATGTAAAGACGAAAATCAATGAACGAAACCAATCCAAAATGAGAAACCTCATAGATCACACGAACATAACGTGCAATTTTCAAGGGAGAAGCGAGGAATGGGAAGAGGAGCCAGGTGGAAGAATACGAGTCACTCTTTCTAAAATGTTATGTCTTCTCCAGTTCTTGATGGCTTGCTTGCTCGCCGCCACATCCCATCAATTTCGCGGGGTCGGCCAAGCTCATCAACGCGTGCACGGAACTGAGAGAGAAACGTTGCAACCCTACCTTCTTTTAAACAGGGGCATTGATTCCAGAAACTAATGTTTCTCCCATAAATGAACATATCTTCAACATTTCAAGAATGCGTATAGAAATACTATACTTCTTTTTTCTTTTCTTGAAGATGTACCTGACGCGGCCTCGGTCCATGTACTGGAAGCGTCCTGAGATCCTCGCGGAGTCTCCACCGGAGGGGCCAGGCTCTGGATTCCTGGTGATCCAGGACAAGAAAGTCCACTGCTGCTGCTTCGGGCAGAGCAAGGACAGGCAGCCCTACGAACTCCCCTTCCCTCAGAACAGGAGCCTCACCACCTGGTACCCTGGCATGAACCGAAAGTTTTCCAAAGATGAGGTGTTCATGGTCCCAGTCATCGGGGAGGCTTTGTCCTGCAATCAGTACTACGTGATTCCGCGTCGTGGGAAGCATAAAGGGTGTATAATCTTTCTAAGTCCTATGAATAGTTTCACTTCCTCATTCTGTTCTTGAGCTAGGTGATGAATATGTTGATATCTGCAAGTAGGACAAGGGGATATCATCGGATGGATGATGTGGGAATGTGAAAAAATTCATACAAGAACTAGCTTTTGTTGCAATAGTTGAAGTTACAGCTCATCACGTCACTTAGCAAATAGGTTTTACTAAAAGGTTAGGTGCTTGTTGCATGATTTAGTTTAGTGGCATTCTTCAAAAAGTCTAAATCGTTCTATTTCGTATGGCCATATAGGAAAGCGCACGCTAATTTGAAGAAAAATGACCAAGGCACCTGTTTGTGCTTCCGCTGCCACGATGGAGACAAGAAACCTAGCCCATTGAATCCCGCTGACATATATCAGCGGTTCGTAATCTACCGCAACGAGACTAGGAACAAGTCCAGGGGCTTCAACGCGAGGTCCCTTGTCTCGGATGGGCACCCTCCGACATTCTTGAAGAGCAAAGGCTGGACCCTCCATGGCAAAAAGCGCAAAAACTTCTCCTTGGATGATGATGCGCAGGGAGTCGATGACTCGAAGAGGTTAAAGCTCCCGAGCCTTGACTTCCCAATCAACTTGAAGAGCTCGGACCCGGTGGTAGTGGGGAAGTGGTACTGCCCGTTCATGTTCATCAAGCACGGGAAGGTCCGCCATCAGATCAAGATGTCAGCGTTCTATGAGATGACACTGCAGCAGAAGTGGCAACAGGTCCATGCCTGTGACAACCCAGCCAACGAAGGCAATGCTTTGGAAGTGGATGTGGTTGTTCAGAAGGAGGCCATCAAAGCGTTTGGTGAGGAAGCCGGGGAGGGCGACGAGAGCGAGGGAGTGATGTGGTTTAGGAGTAAGAGAGGAGAAATAGGACTGAGCAAGGTGATTGTGGAGGGGATGAGGTGGGAGCAAGAGAGAGTGGCTTGGGCGAAGGAGGGCGAGGAGAGAGGGCGTCACACCCCAAAACTGCAAGAGAAGGGAATATGACATGGCCGTCTTTTCACATGAAGGACGCGGCCTCAATATAACCAACAACCTGATATCAACATATATGAACTCAAACCTATATATATATATATATCAGATAGACCAACACGTTGGCTACATATCAGAGTTTCTATAATCCTCCAAAATAATATTAACAATAAGAACTCAGTCAACTCAAAAGATAACAACCACTAAATAAGTTTCTTCCTTAAGTCATACCAAAAAAAAAAAAATCAAAGTTTCCCCCAACAACGCTCTCGATTTACTCGCTGCTAATTGAGGAATCTGAAAACATAAAGAGTGAGTGGAATGAGCAACCACTGCTCAGTGAGTAGTACATATATTCTAAGCAGATCAAGCAAGCACTATGCATAGATTCAAAGCAATCACATAACTTCTAAACTCCCTCAAATATATAAAATACATAATGAATCATATAAGCGTTACTTTTATACTTATGTGAAAACTCATTTAAACCACCATAACAATATAAGAATCAATGGTCAAGTCCATTAAATAATCTCTATTCAAAATTACGCGTCAATGGTCCATTCATTAACTAATCTATTGCTCAATCTCTTACCATGGTCACGACACAACGTCTTATGACAAGACGACCAAGATTCCCCCTGGCAAGGTCTTCACCTATAATGCCGGTGGCTCGGCCCAGAAGGATATCCTAAACCCAGTTTGCATACCAACATGCTCCTCAATGGGCTCACAGTAATAATGAGTAAAATAACAATCCTTCAATACCAGAAAGCTAATTCAAAAATCAATATCATAAACCAAACAAATACCTTTTTGCAACCTTGTCATCCACCATTTCTCAAATCATCCACGTACTTTTCCAGAAACCATTTGCAAAGGAATTACAAATATATTTTGCCTTCCAAAACTTTGCATAGCATGCTTTCCAAACCTTTATAAACAATCAAAAGGTAGTCCATGCCCGATCTGATTTTTATGCAATAATAATGTAATTCCATAATCTCATACTATATATAATCCATATAATTTTCTCAAATTTTACAAATTCAAATAAGATATAGTATCACTTACCTCGTCGCCTACGACCCAATAAAACGGTATTTGAATCGTCAAACTCGCGGTCCTAACAAATAATTGAGAAATGAGTTAAAACCCGGTAAAATCTACCTTAATTATTGAGACTACTAAATCATGCCTTAACACTAATAAAGTGACCCCTAAGAGTTAACAAAATGCCTATCAAAAGCAATTTATTCAAAGTCGTTCAAGAAGCGAGACTAGGGTGCAAAACTTGATTATGCCATAACTTTCTCATCCGAACTCCAATTCAAGCAATCTTGCAGTCAAAACGAAGATAATTCCGAGCACTAGAAGACTCATAAGTTGGACAACCCAATTTCGAGCCAAAACCGACAAAATCAGACCCCACAGTCATCGCGCGCATACTGTTCATTCAGCGGGTAGAAGTTCAAAATTCCATTTCGGACAAACCACAAGCTCAAATCCAATTCCGTAAAATCTCACGGGTCCATGACGTCCTAAACTACCATTCTTATAAATTTTCATGACTCAAAAACTCAAAAATCGGTCTTCACCGCTCAATATTCCAATATTCCGAATTTGAGCCCTAAATTGGAAAAATGCTTCGATTGGAGGAATAAGAGGCACGTGTACTCACCGGGTATTGCATAAAATAATCAAGTCGGCTTTGCGAGGCTCCCGCAACGCACTGTGTGCAAAACTCTCCCCTTCTTTCCCTTTCTTCTTCTCTCCCTCTCCTCTTTTCTCTCTTTTTCTTTTCTCTCCCGACTGGTTCAGTCTTTTACGAATGAAAATGTAACCGTCACTTATTCTCTCTCCTTCTCCTCTGACTTTTCAACTCTCCTTCTTCTTTTTTTTTTTTTTCTAAACCCAAGTGGGTCCCACCACTTCCTAAAGAGCTGAAATATTACAGAGGGAGGGTGAAGAGAGTGGAAGGAGTTCATCAAGAGGGGGTTGAGCGAGAAGGTTCGGAAGGGGTTTGGATGTTATGTGCTGGTGGAGAGTTTTGTGCTGAAGAGAAAGGATGGGACTGAGGTGTTGGTCTATGACTTCATGCACACTCACCGAGTGAGGAGCAAATGGGAGTAGTGACAGATTTCTTCACCACTGTTCCGTTTTTTGTAGGTTTGATCTTGCTGTTTCTGTGACCGGTGTGCATGAAAGCCTAGCTAAGTTCTTATGCAAGACACGCTTGGTTTGTATTTGTTCCTTCAAGTGATGTTCGTTTGTCTATGCTGTAAAATATCTCATTAATTATTCCCACCGTTATAAAGCAAGTAGTGAGAATTTTTGTATTGGCTTTCAGCTTCTATCATTATATATGTCCATCAGTGAAGAATTGTCGATGGAGAAATGTAAGTAAGAAGTAAGGATAGTCTCTAAGGCGATAGGAGTTGACATTCAGATGAATTCCAAGAATGCTTTCTTAAAAGACTAAAGATTCGCCCACTGCAGACCACATACAATCCACTTGAAATCGTTTTGTATCCCTTTATATATATATTTCAAGGGCATAGGGGTGGAGATGCAACGGTTAGAAAGCTCATGATATACCCTACAAGCACCATGGACCAAGTAAATTCGGATATTTGGCGTATGTGAGTCGTCGTCTCAATTCAAACAGTTTGCAAGTAATTGGCGGCATTCGAAGGACGAACCTCCAGTTTTTGAGGTAGAAGCTGACATCCCAACCAATCTCATCATTCTGGAATTGTTGTCCACAGTCCACACTCTTCACCCATGCCTTGCAACAAAGATATAGTTTCTAGGGCGCAATGGTCAAACATTTTAGGGAATGCGTACGCTTGAAGCATCAATCAGTAAGCCCAAAAGCAAGCAATGACCTATGTTATTAGTAAATGAAATTCTACTTGTATTAGATCATTAAAAAAGAAAGGCATAATGGTATTACCGTTTCCTCTTTTGGCCGAAAAAATTCGTTCTTTACTAAAAATCAGAGGAAACATCTTTTTGTTGTTATGGCTTATGAGGATCTCAGCGTCTCCGTGAAATGAAAATGGAGAATCATTTCAAATTATTTTGTCTTATTAAATCTCAAATGTCATCTTCAAATTTTTAATTTACGCAAATGAATATTTTAACCAGCATGTTACTACATTATTTCATCATTAACGAATTTAATCACACAAATCTGACTACTCATCGTAAAGACTTTTAATCTTCATTTCTAATGTTTTCTTGAAAAATGGCCCATCTTAAAGATTATGACACAGAATTGGCGGGCAAATGTTTGCACCTATTGGTAATATTTGGAAGAAATATATCAGAAGCCAACGAAATTGATAGAATAGTTCAATTTTCCTTCTTCTCGTACGATTTTAATTTTTCTTTTTTCAATTAGTGGCGTCATCAACAGTCGATTAGGATCAGGATCAGTATGCTTGCTGAACTGCTTGTCCAAGACTTTGGAACCGGTGAAATTTGACCAGAAAGGCATGGATTTTCCTATGGGCTATCGTCGTATTCGAACCTTCCTATGCAAAGACAAAAAGGCCACGAACATAAACTAATCGAAAATGTACTAGAAATTTTCAAGGACCAGCACGTGACAAAAAGAGAAGCAGCCAAGTCGAAGAAGACGAGTCAGCACGTGACGATATATGATTTGCTTGCTTGCTGGCCAAAACATCCAGTCAATTTCGGGGGGTCAACCGAGCTGATCCCGGTCACACACGGATCTGGGAAAGAAATATCTGCCCAACCTTTTTATAAATGGGGGGCACCACTTCAAGAAACTATTGTTTCTCACGCAAGTGAAAAAGATCTTCGCCATTTCAAGATTAGGTAGTAAAATACTGAAGCTTTTCTTTTTCTTGATTTGAAGATGTACGTGACGTGGCCTCTGTCCATGTACCGGAAGCACCCCGAGGCCCTCTCGGAGGTGCTGCCGGCAGGGGCGGGCTCTGGATACCTGGTGATCCAGGACGAGGAAGCCCAGAACTTCTGCTGCTTCGGGCTGTGCAAGGACAGCCAGCTCTACGACTTCCCCTTCCCTCAGAACAAGGACCTCACCGTCCGGTACACGGAGAGCCACAGTAACGGTCAGGGCGGCACAAGCACTGTGGTCTACAATGATGAGGTGTTCATGATCCAGTCGTCGGCCAGCCCTTGTCCTCCAATCAGTACTATGCGATTCGGCGTCGCGGGAAGCATAAAGGGTATGATCTTTCTAAGTACTTCGAATAGTTTCGATTCCTCTGCCTGTTCTTGAATTAGGGGATGAATATGTTGATATTTCTAAATAATACGGGGGAATACCATTGGAGGGATGATGTGGGGATGTGAAAAAATCTATGCAAGAACTCGCTTTTGTTGCAATAGTTGAAGTTACATCTTATCACGTCACTTAGGAAATAGGTTTCAGTAAAAGTTTAGCTATTTATTGCATGATTTATATATATTCATGGCATTTCTAAGAAAGTCTAAATCATTCTATCTGGAATGGCCATGTAGGGAAGCGCATGCTAATTCGACGGAAGAAGATAAAGGCACCTGTTTGTGCTTCCGATACGTTCGAGACAAGAAACCAAGCCCTTTCGATCCCGATGACATACACCAGCAGTTCGTGATCTTCCCGCGTGAGACTATGTGCGGGTTTGGTGGCTTCCATGCAAAGTCCGTTGCCCTAGATGGGTACCCTCCGCGATTCCTGAAGAGGAAAGGCTGGACCCTCCATGGCAAAACGCCCAAGAACTTCTTCTTGGTTGATGATGCTGTTGAGAAAACTCCTAATTTTGATGCTAACAAAACAGCTTATGAATGATATTTATATCAATCTCTTGAAAGAAAAGGACACATAATGACATTAGGTTTTAAAGTTTGCTGGTTGCAGAAGATAAAGCATGAGATGTCTAAGAGTCTTACCGTACCAGACGGAAAGACTCATCTAGACTGAGATTTTAAGTCTGAATGAACCAGACTGAGATTTAAGTCTGAACAAACCAGACTGAGATTTTAAGTCTGAACGAACCAGACTGAAAATCTAGGCATATTCAGAACTCAAGACCATCAGACTTAAGATAAACCTACAGGATAATATCACCAACGGTCAAGTATTTCACTTACTTTATTTATATTGATTCTGTTGTATCAAAGTGATTGGCAGGATCAATCAACGGACAACTTCCAAAGAAGAATAGAACACTTATGGAAGCCCGGATTCTGATTGTATGGGCGAACAGAATTCAAGGGGATCCAATCTACCTCTAACGGTCAAAAAGACTTGCCTTATAAAGTCTGTCTTAGAAAGGGAAGACGAAACTCTTAAGGAAAGAGCCAACGGTCGAGTGTGGCTTGGAGAGTATATAAGGATAGGACGAGACCTAGGAGAAAAAGGTGTGGATGAACATTATTCCAAAGCTGATTCAGTTCTTCAATTGTTGTTCATAGTGCACATTTGAGTGATCTAGGTGCTTTACAGAAAGAGAGTGACTTAGTGAGACAAATCATCACCGAGTACTAACACTCGAGAGTGTGTAATCACCATTGATCATATAGTGAAATACAGCCAATTGGCTGGTCGACCGGAGAGTGGACGTAGGCTTGTCTAAAGCCGAACCACTATAAACTGAGTTTGCAATCTTCTCTATTCTCTATTTAATTTCAGTTTATAGATTGCAAAAGTTTGTTATTGCTTGCGCATAAACTACCTATACACCTATTCACCCCCCCTCTAGGTGTTAATACTAGTTTCAACAATTAGTATCAGAGCCATGTGCTTGAGATCTTGAAATGTTTATTACTTCTGAGTTAAAGATCTTCTATGGCTAGTATTCTTGCACCAGGTTTAATTGAGGGGCAAAGCAACACTCGTCCACCATACTTCGATGGCAAGGATTACAATATCTGGAAGAATAAAATGAAGGCTTTTCTCAGGTCGAAAGATCCACTGGAATGGGATGTGGTTAATAGGGGAATTGAGCCCACTGATAACGTCAGAAAGACGTCAAAGAGTACCGATGGAAAAGAACCAGAACCATCAGCCACTCTCTCTTCAGAAGAGATAACAAAGAGACAAACCATTGATGCAAAGGCTATTTACTCTCTATATTGTGCTTTATCACCTAATGAATATAATCGTATATCTTCTTGTGATACAGCAAAGGAAGTATGGAACAGACTACATGTGACATATGAAGGAAATGATCGAGTCAAAGAAACCAAAGTAAACATATTCCTTGGTCAATACGAATCCTTTAAGATGAAGCATGGAGAATCCATCGGAGATATGTT
>CM026410.1:370812-387230 GCA_014858505.1 Corymbia citriodora subsp. variegata
AGATCTGCGGAGGAGGAGGCAGACAGCAACGAGGCCGTCCGGACGCGACCCCCTCCTCCCACAGCGGTGACGATTTTAAAAAAAAACGAGAGCGAGGCGGAGGAGGGGAGGATCTTCTTCTCATTTTTTTTCCTGGGTTTTCGGAGCTCGACGAGGCAGAGACAAGGATTGCCGAGGGAGCAGTTGGAGGAAGAAGGAGCTGTGGTTCTGTGTTTTTGGTGCTAGCTGACTGAGAAGAAGCGAAAAAAAAAAAACGAGAAAGCAGAAAAACAGCGAAAAGGAGAGGGCAGCGGAGGAGGTTTTTGGTCTCGAAGGGCTCAGCCGAGAGAACGGAGTGAGAGCAGAAAACGCAGAAGCTAGAGAGCATCAGGAGGAGCAGAGGTTCTAATTAGACGAAGGAGGCTGGCTGGTCAGAGATGGGCAAGTTCTAGGCGTAGTCCTTAACGCCTTTGTTGCTGTCCAGAGCGATCGACGACTTGCGAATCTCCAAGGTTGTCCGGTTTTGGGAGAAGAACCCAACAAGCCTCCTCCTGGACTGCTTGATGTGGTTATCTTCGATTGGTCTAGCAATTCCTACCTTTGCCTTGCACTTCCTCGAAAAGTAACGTGAGGGGAGAGAGAAAGATTTTCTGGTTTTTTTTATAAAAAAAAACGCAGGAGAACGAGGTGCGGGTGGCCCTCACTCGACTCAGGTGAGGGCCGCCCTCGTCGGAACTGGTGGGGCGACCCTCGCTAACTCGGGCGAGGGTTGCCTCACCTACCCAGGGCGAGGGCCACCCTTGCTTGACACTAGGGACGGCCGCCCTTGCCTAACTTCGCCACTGGTGAGAGTAGCCCTCACTGGCTTCCCTCTGCCATGGTTAGTAGAGGGAAGAGAGGAGAATTTTAAAAAAAGACAAAAATGTCATTTAGCTAAAGAGTTTGGGATAGATGTGTCACAAATGGCATGATTTGGGGTTTTTTATGGCCAAGGAAAAGTTCAGGGTAAATTTATCCTAAGTGGCATAATTTTGAGTTTTTGGTGGTACAAAAAAGTTTATAATAAAATTGTCTCAAGTGGCATAATTTCGGGTTTTTGATGGCAAAAAAAAAAAAAAATTCATGATAAAATTGTCCCAAATGACATAATTTGTGAATTTTTTTGTGGTATTTTCCCTTTATTTTATTTGAAGTTTCTTATATATTGACGGATTTTTCTAAGGAGAATATAGAATTTACTAAAATGCATATAGGATATTTACCGTGGATTTATCACATTCAATTCTATTAACCAAGAGTTTATGACAATAAACAAATAATTTCCATTAGTTAGATGTAGCTACATATGTCGACGGGATAAGTGCAATACAAGTCCTAAAACTTGTCACAAATGTGCAATTGAGTCCTAAAACATGTAAAATGTGCAATTGAGTCCTAAAACTTATCAAATTGATGTAATCGAGTCCTAAAATTAACACCATCAAATTTATTAATGGGAAAAGTTGATGTGGCATTTTATTTTTATTTTTTAATGCCACATCAGCATTTTTAATTGTTATTTTATTCAATCTTATTTTAATTAGATTAAAAAAGTGGAAAAGAAAACCTATAATTTTATTAAAAAACAATAACTGAAAAAAAAAATAGAGGGAGAAGGGCAAGGGCTTCAGCTGGCGCCCATCGCCGAAAGAGCCTGCGCCTATCGCCGGAAAAGCCTACGCCAACGGCCCTCGGCGAGGGTGGCCGGCCCTTGCCAGGGCCCAGGTGAGGGCCAGTGACCCTCGCGGCGAGCGCGAGGGCGCCTAGATCTGGGCATGCCGGCCCTCATGAGGGGCCGGCAACCATCGCCCCACCCCCCGGCGAGGCCTCATCGGCCCTAGGTGAGGGCCAACTGTCATGCCCCGACTCTCGAGCTCACGACAATCCCTTCTCTTAGTCGATAGAAAGCGACGTCCCAGGACTTGTCGATGACCATTCATTTTTTTATCTTTCGTTATGTGCAAGCGGAAGACGAACCATCCCTAATCTAACAAACAATCAATCAATCAATTAGGGATAGATGGATGAACAGCGATGATAACCATCACTACTCATTTACACAATTTACTAGATTAACCAATGGATGATCGTTTCTCAATACACGCCTGACAAAAAGGGCTGATCCATCCTCTAAGCCAAACCAAAAAGGAACTAGGCTAGGATAATCGAGCTGTACAAAGTGAACCCTCAGGTTCAACACCACGGTCACTCGGACCCATCGGACTCGACTCTGTCAGGTCGATCACTGGAGAAGTGGGGGCAGGATTCTCCACTGCAGGTGCGCCATTCTAAAGACCTGAAAATGGTTAACCACGACGGGTTGAGATAAAATCTTAGCAAGTTCTTCCCCTAAGCCCCGGTTAGTACACCAACTTAACCCGGGGTATCTCTCCAGAACCACCCCTCACTCAACCCAACCACAAACAACCAGCAATCAGTAATTAAACCATAGACAGGGTCAACCAACAAGTAAAAGTCTGTTCGCATGCAACCTTACCCGATATGCCATACCCTGCACGTTAAACCTCATTCAATGTAAGTAATGTAACCAACAATCAAATAGTCGGTTCGCATGCAACCTTATTCGGTATGCCATACCATGCACGTTATAAGTCAGCATAATACACGCAATGCACATGGCCGTTAGATGATGCAGTTCATCAATTACATGCGAGTCGCGTTACAAGCGATCTCACCTGGCCATTGCCATTCCCTGCATGTTATCAATTTATGAGTGCATGCCATAAATCATGATGTGATCACCTCATGCATAATCGAAACTGATGATGCAATGTTTCTTGTACACTTTGGTATCCACATGTGTTCCATTGGGCCGAGGTGCAACGGCGCTACGGCGACCTTCCTCCGTAGAGGCGCAACCGTGCCCTTCTGTGCTATTGCTATGGCGCTATGGCGCCCTTCCTCCACAGAGACGCAACTGTGCCCTTTCGTGCAGGCCGAGGCACTACGACGATACGACGCCCTTCCTCTGTAGAGGCGCAATCGTGCCCTTCCGTACCCTCCGAGGCGCTATGGCGCTACGGCGCCCTTCTTCCGCAGAGGCGCAACCGTGCCCTTCCATACCCTCCGAAGCGCAATGGCGCTACGGTGCCCTTCCTTCGCAGAGGTGCAACCGTGCCCTTCCATGCCCTCCCTTCAGTGATTTAGACTATCGTAGCCAATGCACACATACTTGCACATACACTTGCATTTAAAATCTCGAGTCCTTTCTCACAAAAACGGTTCATTTCCGATGTCCCTCGAACAAACCATTTTTCTTTCTCATAAAGGCGGTCCATTTCCAGTGTCCCTTGGACAAACTATTTTTCTTTCTCATAAAGGTAGTCCATTTCCGGTGTCCCTCGGACAATTCATCTTTTTCCCATTTTTATGAAAATTACACAATTCATGCAGATGCTTATACAATTACACATTCAATTCACTCCATAAAATCAATACACATGAAATTACACAATTTAATTTCCGGATGAACAGTAATTTCCGAATTTAATAAATAAATAATTAAATTCAGAAATTAAAAATAATTAAATAAATAATTTCTGAAAATTAAATAATTAAATAATTATTTAATTAAATGCAGAAATTAATTTAATCGATAAATTAAAAAATTAATCACATTAATCAAGCAATTAAGGAAAAATATGATTAATTAGGACAAAACACACAATTAGGCATAATTAAGCACAATTAAGCATAAATAAGCAAGATTAAGCTAAGCTAATCTTAATCCACTATATAACCACCTATCTTAGGGCTAATGTACTTAATTAAACACCTTAATCAACCCTTAACACTAATTAACCCAACCCTAAGCAAGTTTAGGCACTAAATAGGGTTTAGGAACTAAACTCACCCGTTAAGTGGGTCGGAGACGCGGACGCGGCGGCGACGATGAACCAGACACCCAGGGACTTATCCCACGACACTCCAAGGCGGTCCCGAGCTCAACATAGCAACAACAAATTCGAATTCCCCACTGAACTTCACAAAACAGCACTGTAGGAGGAGGAAGTTGCTGGTCGGAGCAAAAACAAGCTGGCTGAAGCTCCGGCGAGCTCGTGGCCGGTGACTGGAGGTTCCTGGGGTCGAGGGGGAGTTGTGTGTGGCTGGTGTGGGCAGTGGGTAGGCCAAAAATAGAGAGAAATGGAAGAAAAACCGAAGCTGCACAGGAGGTGCTGCACAATGACGGATGGAGGACCGTCGACTTCAGGCGGCCGTACGGGAAGTACGGTAGCTTCGTTCGACGATTAGCTAACATGAACAATACGGAATTTATGTGCTGAACATTTTGATAGGTGACACGGCCCGAGATTTCACCGGTAAGGCAACGAACAACTCAAAATTCGGTGAGAGGTCAGAAGCAGAAACTGCAGGAAGGCAAGGGAAGAAGGGGAGAGAGGGCTGCGATTTTGGAGGAGCTTAAGAGGAGGAGAGAGAGAGAGATGAGAGCTGGTCTTAGGTCTCATTAAGTCCATTTAATGCCTTCACCAAGTCCTCAAGCAAGTGACATCATCTTCTCTCTCTTCTTTTGACTTTTCTTCAAAATATCCAAGGGCAAAATGGTCATTTCCACCTTGCACATTTCCCAATGTGTCCTTGGGCTGAAAGTGAAAGGCAGGTCTAAGAAATGAGCCAGAAAATAAATAGGAACGGGCTCGGGAATTTGTTAGGCTCGAATCGGCTCAAGGTGTAGACAACGAGCTCGGAAGGGTAAATGCTCGGTTTGGTCCAATGGGCTCGTTTGTTTGTCTCGGTCTTCCATGGTGGCCATCCCACCTTGGGTGTGTGGCCCACACTGTTCTTGCCCGGCCCACGTCCTCATAGGCTTGATTCCTCGGTCCGAAAATCCCTTTCCCAAAACTTGGCTCAACTGACACTGTTGACTGTCTAGGAAGCATCGTCCAAAAGTCCATCCTGGACGTTCCTGAAAATTCAAAGTCCAATCTTGGATTCTCATGCCTTGTCAATTTTGCCCAAATGTCATTTTGGTATAATTCAGACTGACAGGCGACTTCGAGGATTCACACGTAACCGACTTGTGCCAAACCACGTTCAAGACTTCTCAACACATGGACGTCCTTGACGACATCAAATTACGAAGGATAGATTCTTATTTCAAAGTATACAATTATCAAGGATTGACATAGGGCCGTTCATGGGTTTGATAACAGTAGACGGAATCACCTGTCGTCCCATTATTTCTGTCCGCGAATCGACTTCTATTCGTCCCTAAAATCTGCCTGCATGACTACAGGATCGTCCTTACGCAAGTCTCACGGTCGAGTCATTTTCCCAGGTTGAGTTCTTTAGTCGCACGAGTTTTGTTCTCAGTAGCCTTTCCCTTCAAGGTTAGTATCTCGGAAATGATTGGGTCCGAGCAGAATCAACCAACAATGCATTGGTGAAATTCACGTTCACTCATCCCTAAAAGGGTTCGAATTTCAGGATGCCACACCAACGACCGTCGCCAGGCCCCCGATGAGGCTCGCCTGAGCCTGGTGATGGTGGCCGGCCATCACTTGGGCCCGACGAGGCCTCGCCGGGGGGGGGGGTGATGGTCATCGGCCCCTTGTGAGGGCCGGCGTGCCCAGATTTGGGCGCCTTCGTACTCACTGCGAGGGTCACCAGCCTTCACTTGGTGCCGATGAGGACTCCCCCTTACCAAGTGATGGTCGCCGGCCCCCCACGAGGGCTGGCGCCGGCCCTTCCGGCGTGGGTAGTAGCGGCGCTGAACAATTGAATAATTTTTTTTAATTTTTTTTAATTCCACCACTTTTTTTTTTCCAGTTTTGTTTTTTAATATTTTTGTTTTTGTTTTTTAATCTAATTTAAAAATAATTGAATAAAAAAAGCCATGTGGAAAATAAAAATTACTTTAAAAATGCCACATGGAAAATAAAAATAAAAATAAAAATGCCACGTCAGCCTTTTTTCCGTTAATAAAGTTGACGGTGTTAATTTTAGGACTCGATTGCATCAATTTGACAAGTTTTAGGACTCAATTGCACTTTTTGCAAGTTTTAGGACTCAATTGCACATTGTGATAAATTTTATGACTTGTATTGCACTTATCCCATATGTTGACAGTAGATGCTATTTGGGATTAGATATTTCCTCTTCGTTTTAAGACATCTTCTCAGACTCCAGGCTGAAATTTATTCATATGATCTGAAAAATTATGATGTAGGCTCTGTTTGTTTCGCGGAAAATATAGTATTTTTCAAAAATATTTTTCAAGAAGTCATTTCTTAGGAAAATGACAATGTTTTTCAATGTTCAGCTGAAATCTAAAATTGAAGTGGAAAATATTTTTTGCTATTCAGTATTTAATTTGATTTTCCTCTATATACTTCTTTTGATATTTTTTACTTTTACTTTTATTTTATTTTGTTCCTTTTTATTATTTTATTTAAAATTTAAAATTTTTTATTATTTTTATTTTCTTCTTTTCTTTCCTTTTTTATTTTCTTTCTTTTTCATTTTTTTTTACCTCAACAAGGCCCGAGCCACATTGCCATCTAGAGATGCCTAGGAGGCCCAAGTGTTACTTGACAGCAACAAGGTTTGAGCCTCGTGGCCTCTAACGATGCTTGAGCATTGCCAATCTGTGAGGCCTGAGCCTTGTTGCTGTCTAGCGACACTTGGGCCTCGTTAGATAGGTGACTTGGCTCACTTGTGGCTGGTCACCAGCCGTCGTGTGGCCGGCGACTGGCCGAACAAGAAGAAGAGCAAAAAGAAAGAAAACAAAATAAAAAAATAAAAAATGGATTTTATTAAAAAATAATAAAAAATTGAATTTTTAAAAAATATAAATTCGGTTTTAAAAAATAGAAAGAAAGAAGTGGGGATAATATGGGGTGTGAGATAAGAGAGATTGAGTGAAAACATTTTCCCCAATTTTAGAGGACTTTTTTCCTTCATGGAAAATGTTTTCTCTAATCAATGCATTTTTCATGAAATAAACATCGGAAAATCCAAAAAATATTTTCCTAAAAGATATTTTCTATGAAACGAATGGAGTTGTAAATTCATGTTCTTCTTTTCTTTTCTTTTTGTGATTGGTAACCTACTTGTAACTCAAATCTCCATAAATTGCCTGTCACCCTATGAAATCGGAAATTTAGCAACAACGAAAATTAATCCACTTTTTCAATGACTGGACCATAGGATCGTTGGCAAACTATGTGTGGCAATGCACAACTCTACTGCTTCAAATTATTTTCTTTTGAATGCTATGACATTAACCAATTTTAGTATACTTAGCAATTTACTCCATGACCATGCTTTAACATCTTTAGCTTGTCATGGACAATTTTCCATGCGGCTGATACCCTGCATTAGCCTTTTTTGCAAATCTCTTATCATCCCATGAAATGCTTTCTTTTTTTTGTTCCAGTATTGGGAAATTGGGCTTGTGCTCGATGATTGTGAGAATCAAGCATGGCGAAACGTGCTCAATATCATTTTAAACTGAAGAATGGAATGCAAGTTCTGAGGTTTGAATCCATGTTTTATGTTTTGGATTCATTCGCTTCATTTCATGACATAGCTTCTGATTTGGAGTCACCATAGAAAGAAAGATGTTATCTAGCCTATTGAATGGGTGTGTCGAGTTGGGTATGGATCGGATCATAAATTGTTCAACCCAAATTGATTCACTAACCCATTTATAACACATTTATGCATAACTTAATTTTTTGACCCATACCCGACCAATATCGGATGTGATCCATATTACTAAAACACTTTCATATTTAACCAAATTTAGAAAAACCTATTCTTATGATTTTTTTAAAGCTTATATTGCTAAAATACTTCCAAATTGAGGAAAGCGCACTTCTAATGATTTTTAAAAGAAAATAGTATTGCTAAAACACTTTCATTCAACACAAATTTAGTGGACAATTTTTATAATTTTTTTTTAAAATAAATGAAGCTCTATTTTTTCTTGAAAAATGTTTTTTAGAAAGTCATTTTCTAGAAAAATAACAAAAATTTTGGGTGTTTACTTGAAATTTTAAAAATCTAATTTGATTTTCCTCCATGCATTCTTTTTAATATTTTTTGATTTTTAAAATTGGAATTCTTCATTTTTTGAAAAAATAAAATTTTTAATAATTTTTTGAAAAATTGAAAATTTCTTTTATTCTTTTTCCTTCTCCTTCGACCAGTCGTTGGCCACGGTGATAGTTAGTACGCTAGCAAGGCTCGAGCTCATCTGATTTCAACAAGCCAAACTTCACCAGCCTTGAGTGAGGCTCCACCTTGCCAAATTCGATGAGGTCAAGCTCACCAAATCGATGATGCTCGAGCCTTGCCAAACATCGGTAAGGTCTTGGCCTCACTTGATCAGCGAGCTCCACTAGAGGCCAACAAGCTTAAGGCTCATCGATCTAGCAAGGCCAAGACCTAGCCGATGTTGGCCGAGGCTTGAGGTTCGCCAAACTGGCGAGCTCGAGCTTCACCAATGCTAGACCTCTACAAGCTTGAGCTTTGTCAGTCTCCAGTGAGCTCATCTCTCTCCTAGTTGGCAGTCACCATCGCTGTGGCCAACCACCAGCCATGGAATATGGAAGAAGGGAGAAGAAAGAGAAAAACATGAAAGAAAAGAAAGAAAAAGAAAATAGAAAGGAAAAGAAAAATAAAAAATAAAAAAGTCGATTTTAAAAAATATATTTTTACAAGGCTAAAAAGGGAGAGAGCGAGTGACTCAACCCATTTGGATCCATTTATTTTAGCCTTCAAATTTAACATCATTTAAAGTAGGCTCTTAAAAATTGAGTGACTTACATATGACTCCTTTATATTTTAAATGGTTCATACATGGGTTTAAGATCCATTTTGATAGGTCTATATCTAGCTAGACTTATTTAAATTTCGACCATTTGTTTATAATTCATCCAGGGGTAGTTTGTGTATAAATATTCCTGCATGCTAAAAGCTAGATACATGGTAAAAATCTGTGTTATTCTGTCTCTTAATTGTCATGTTCGCTACTCGGCTATGCTAGCCATTTCTGTCAACTCATTGATCCCTTATATAACTGCGGAGAAAATGAACCTCGTCTAGACAATGACTGTACCATTTAAAATCGATTCTGGTTGTATCATCCTCCCAGGTGCCTCCTGGTCATCTCATCATTAGTGCTACCTTGTCTAGTACAAGAATTTACCCCTAGTTTTGCACGGGCAAGGTAAGCAAGCTTGCCGAGCCTCTCAAAGATGTTCTGGCTGAACTAGTCAAGCTCAAATAGGCAACACGCTGCAGTAGGATTCCGCAGTTGCTGATTGACTGAAAATGGCTTCTTCTCAATTCTTGATTTTCCTCGACACTGATTACTGCCTGGTACTTAATGTTAACTTCAGGATTTTCCTTATAAATTCTATTGCAATTGCTGCACTTGGAGTCAGAGTAGAAGTCAGAGTAGAGTCGTTCGTTGGGTTGGATTGTGTGTAAAGCCTCACCTAGCGGCCTAGCAGAACAAGCAGCAGCATCCTCAGGACTTTCCTGCATCATTTTGTCAATTGTCGGAGTCAGTGCTTCACTTGAGTTTAGAGATGCAGGCTTCGTCCTTAAGGAAAGTGTTACTGATGTTTTTAAAGAGTACTGTGCATATGTGTTGACTCCCTGAACATGATAGTGGCTTTTTATGATATGCATGGCGATCAGTCTCATGTGCTCGCCTCGTCATATTGAGCCAGTTAAGTTGGTGCCCTGAGCATTGTGTTCGCTATACTCGGAACTGCCGTCTCAATGAAAGAGTTCACCAAGTGAGGCGTTTATGCAGCTCATTTTCGTTCTTTACCACGCCCCGTCTCTCCAGCTGAGCATTAAAATCCTTCCTTTCACTACCATTTTCCTATCATGGGTCTTTTATAACTATAGGTCAAGTTTTTATAGTCATGGGGTATGAGGTCTTTAGATTCAAATATATAATCCATCCCCCAATAGCTATGTTATTCAATTTCGTGTTACAGTTGTATTTTAGTTTTTCTAAAACATGTAGTTCATGATAGTTCACAATAACATTTAGGGAGTGATTGGTTTCAAGGTGGTTAAGTTCTAGACCATAAATATGAAATCTATCCTATCATAGTCGATTTTCAATTTTTGGAATTGGAAACCAAACGAGAACTAAAATTGGCTTGGAACCTAACTAGCTATTTTCAAGATAGACCTGGCAACCAACATGTCGTTTTTTTTTTTTTTCATACTTAGTTTGAGGAAGACCGTATACAATTCATCCTTTGATCCAAGTATTCCCTCTAGCAAAGCCAATCCCATGGGTCCAGTAAGGTTTAGAATCCTGTCGATGATTGTTATCCACAGCTATCAATTTATCTCATGAATCTATCTCATAATATCCTAAAAAGTATGAAATTCCATTCACCTCAAGCGTCAGATCACGCAATGGTTTTTAAAAAGTAGATCTGAAGGCTAGAGGCTAAAGGGTTCTAAACAGTGAATAGATGCATTGACATAAGTACTAGAACAAGTTCCTTAAATATCATATCACAACATCAAACTATAGGTGAAAGCATGGGATCCCAAACTGTTTAGATACCCAGAGCAAAAAAAAAAAGACTTCTTTCTCCTACACAGATTGCGCCCGATGCTGAACGTAAAGAGAAACCTCTGTGAAGCTCGTTTTGGCCAAAAAAAGAAAGAAAAAACTATTGACAGTTTCGTATAAATCACATATTTGAATTTCGCGCAAGGAAAATTCCACTCCAAATTAAACAAGAGCCTCTACCATCTCTACCACACGGGCTGACATACTAACTACTCGCGGTAAAAAGACACCGAATTCCAATTTGTTCACCACTACTCGAGATCCACCTCACATTGAAAAACCCAAAAACAGAAAAGCAAAAGAAAAGAGGAGAGAGCACTGAGAGGTAAGAAAAGCACAATTTTCACTCCTCAAAAGTCATCTCTCGAAAAGCTAGTGTTCAAGTGGCAAGAGTTCTTCAGCTTTCCAAGAAACCTTTCGGCATATGGCATCGACACTAAATGAATGAAAATCTTGACCTTTACCCCACCACACTAGTGCTCCTCGCATGAAGTAATCGAGTACGAAACCGAAATAGGGAGAGTACCTCGGGTTCGAGAAGAGAGAACCTGCCTTGCGAGGTTAATTTCGGCATGATGGGTTGAGGATCTAGAAACGGGATTGAATCAGACAAGGCTGTTGCCAACTCCTTCATCCGAAAACCTATCAGGTATAAGTGTGAATCAGCCTGGAATTGTTATGGCCGGTTCGGTTCGGTTCTTGAATCAAACTGGCCCGATTGTTTATCCCTAATATTGTCTACTTTATGTTTATGGAAAACTTAATTGCCAATTACATCAAAGAGGAACCGGTGACGAACAACACACTATTGACTAACCAGTATATTGTTATGATTTTATCTTCTGGACGGTAATAGGGATAAGCCCGGGAACAAGACTTGAGATTTGAGCAGTCAGTCAATTGAGGACCTAAAAATTTTGAGAAAGCTCCAATCAAATATTGGATCCACCGTTTCTGGAGTAACCATCATTGCGTACCTAGGGGGCTGCAGTTGTGATTCATCAAGATGGCCTCTGCTGTCATGCCACCACAGCTTCAAGTAGTTGGGGAGAAATGACCCCCAACGATAATAAAAATAAAAATAAAAATAACAATAAATTGAGACCACAAATTTTTGGCTTAGTATTAATTAGAGTTAATTGGATTAATTTATCTTAAATTGTTGACTTTGTTCACGCTTTAAGAAACTTCTTTTCTTTTTTCTTTTTTTTTTTCGGGCAAAGCATTAAGAAACTTCGCATGCACGTTCTCTAAAGGGAAAGATCCCCAACTATTCGCATTGTTCCTACGGGATGAATCATCAACAGTAAGTCGCCTAACTAAACTTGGGTTGACCGTGGCACCATATTTGATTCTGCAAGTTTGCTATCAATCCCTGATCAACGAGCAAACCCCCTCAGCTCCTACATTTCCCTCCTCAGACAATGGACCCTCAGCTTCAACAAGCTATAGAACATGATGATGTTAATGAGCTACATAGGTTAATTGCAGAGGATCAAAAAGTCTTGGATTGTGTATCTGAGGATGCCTTCCCAAATACTCCTCTACACATAGCTATAGCTGCTGTGAGAATCCAAGTGGCCATGGAGGTGGCCATCTTGAAGCCATCGTTCACTTGGAAGCCATCATTGGTTTCGTGGTTATTCATGCTTTTATTGTTCAATGCTTCAATTTGACACAATATTATTTAGGAACAAATATAATGGTAATAATTTCATGGTTTTAGAAAACATTCAGAATGAGGAGATTTGAAAGAAACCACCTTGTTCGTTTCCTTTGTCGGAGAGAAGAAAAGGAATCAAAACAATGATATTTCATTTTAAAAATTGGTAGTGGGAAATTTGTTTTAAGGTCGTGATGCTTCTAATTTGAGTTCATTTTAATTGGCCTAACAATGTATTGATTGGAGGATATAGTTGTTCAGAGTTTATTTAGCGGAGAGAAAAGGTACGATGAAAATTGTTCCTACCGAGCCCCTATAAAAGTCAGTTTTAAGTGAAATCTAAATCTGAGTTGGATGGTTAGTGGGAGAATAATTTTTCAACTCTTTCAATCATAGTGGCTCCTACCTAACACAACAATGAATTCATTCATTCTTTTCTATTCTTTTATTTTTCCTATTGATTAGTAACATTTTTTTTTTTTTGGTTAAATCAGTCCACTTAACCATATTGTACAAAATAGAAGCCAGCGAAATTGAAGCTCATAGGGACAATCAAAATGACCATAAAATAATCACTTTGTGGATAGGACAATTACTCCCTAATCAGTTAATCTTATGCATAAAGGATATAAATTTACTTGTCTAAGATAGTCTTTCTTTTCATAACGGAAAAAAAAAACATATATAAAATGTAATTTAATTCTAAATCTTTCAATCAATGTAGTTCAATCCTAAACTTTTATAGAAATCATTGTTACCGGGTCATTACTTCTGTGGATTCACATGCTACAACAGGGGCAATTTCTACCCATCATGTAGATAATTTCAGGCAAATGAACTAAATTACAGTTTTTGAAAAGATTATGCACTTCGTCATATTGATTGCAATGATTGCATTTGATAAATAAAATTCACTAAACTTTTACCCCTTTACATCAGTTGTTACAACACCACCATCATTCAAACTTATATGGCATGAGCTCATTTCGTGCACACTAGTAAAACTAGTGACAAAGCAGTGAATGAAATTGAAGGGGGATATACTTCATTTTGTTCCCTTTGCATTTCTTCCAGATCATCAAGCTCTTGATTGGGTATACACCTGTAAATGCGAACAACTTCCAAGGTAAGACGGCTTTGGAAATCTTCCGAATGAATCCCAGTGGTGATCCATATGTTGTCGAGAGGCTTCGCCGTCAAGGACGTCAAGCAAGACTTTTTACTCCCACCCTCTCTCTATCACAGTTTTTTAGCAGGGAACCAAATGCGTTTGAGAAGTGTGCAAACTTTTTCAGAGTCGAAGATGAATCCGCTCACAACATAATCCTTATAGTGTCTACCTTAATTGTTGTTTTCACTTACAAAGCTATTGTCAGTCCTCCGGGAGGATACCGACAGGATTCCTCTTCAAATCCCATGGCCAATTCCAATTCCACCGGCGTTACTGCCCCGGCCAATTCCAATTCCACTGTCGTTGCCACCGATTCTAGCGGCACTACTCCTGGAAAACTACATCAAGCCGGAAGTGTTATCCAGAGCGTTTGGAATCAATGTTGGTCATGGCTTTATTCGTCTCGAGTGCCACAATCTGGGCCACCAAGTTTACAGTAGGGACCGGCGCTGTCATGGTTTACATCTATATGCCGATAACCCTTCTCTGCTCTGCAACCTTTTTTTATTTCTCAGCCCAAATTCCGGAAACCAATGTGGTGGCAGAAATTTCCCTACGGGTGCTCTCCATGTTCTTTTGGCTTCCCGTCTTCCTTCTTCTTGGGGACATGAGTATAGAGCACATAGAAGTTCAACGACGAATCGATGCCACAAGCGGGCGCCTGACAATTTTCTAGGATTGAAGGATTGAAAGTACCCAAGCATTATTTACTTCGACAATACTTGTCACGTGTGCATCTAATCTGTGTTTCTTGTCTTAAGGTTCACAACAAACAGTCTCTTTTTATTAGTTACCTATAATGGACTCATATATTATTTCCTCTGAAAACCTTCAAGAATTCGAGATTTTGAATAGCTTTTTTCCTGATTCAACTCTATAACATTGGCACAGTGCAAACAAAAAGCACTAGGTCGCAACTCGCAAAGAGGAGCACCTGAAGTATACACACACAAAACGCAAAGAGCGGAATCTCGTGATTTCCTGTATTTTTAGAAGGGGGCAAATTACTTGGTCCAATAAAACACAATATATAAGCACGGTTTTTTTTTTCTAGAAATTACAACTCAAAAAAATAAATACTGAGAATATATTAAAACCCTAGCTAAATGCAAAAAGATGATATCTTCCAATCAAAGATAAGATATCTTAACATATTTAAAAAATTAAATAATAAAAACTGTAACTTCAAATATTCTATACCAAATGAATATCCTAAATTTTATTAAAGAAGGAGATATCAGATTTCATAATCCTAAATTAATCAAATAAAAGACATAAATCCAAACTTGAGTGCCCCATATCATTCTCCCTTCATTGGAGAGAAAGCTCCTCCTCGGTTTTTTATAATGTCTATCCGATGAAGTATATTCGCTACAATCCTCTTAGAATTTGAAACCACAACTGCAAAGTCAATCAAAATATTATTGCTCTAAGAAAAGATCCCAACCAAACTTCAACATCGATTCATAAATTGATCGTTTAAGTTTCCTGGTATAACAAATCAATTTTGGATTAATTCTTTCCATTTGCTATCGCTTCCAATTTCTCCACCCGTATCTCATTTGTATTTTTAAATTCATATCAACAGGAGAGGGGCTTTTCTCCAAAATCATCACTCCATCGTCATGGAAAACATGCTCGTGCTGAGATTCTTCCTCAAGCTCAAAATCCTCCAATTCTCGAAAAGGAAAGTCAAAAACTTGGACTACTTGCTTTTCAGACTAAATAACAACCTTATCAATGGCATAAGATATTTAGATACGCGCATGCAATGGGAAAAGTGATTTGCATCTGCAACAAAATTATTTGGGTCCAAATATCCATTTGAACAGGGAACTTTGCAGCCAATTCATGCAACTCTCTGAGACAAAGGTAATAGCGACAATTCTTGGTAGTAATCTCCATGGCAAGCTTGACCCTGTCGACCGTCCATTTATCATAATAGTTAATAGTTGCAAGCATTACCTCTTCGCCTTTTTTCTGGTGACTAGTGCACGATTACGCCCTTCAAACTCCTTAAAATCCTTTTCACATGAATATAAAGTCTCCGGATGGTTAAGACGTTTGGACCATCGAAATAGGTTTATCGAACGGTTGGCCCTGGGCTTAATTGGCCCCAAGCTCAATTTTCACACATCGTCACTTCTTCGTCCCCACTTAGGTTTCTCTCCAGTTCTAGGACACCAAGTTAGTTTGCAATCTTTTCCATAGTCAGCTGCATCCCACCGAATTGCTGCTCCAGGTTTCGTTGAGATGTTTACCGTCAAATCCTGGGCCCCCGATCTTTGTCAACGAGGCTGTTTTCAACATTGTCGTTACCAAACATCACATTCCCACATTCCGACAAATGAAAACATCAAGCATGAGTTGCAGCTCGCACTTACGCAGGCCCCAATCGTTCATGCACGATGGGCCTAGAGTATTTCCGTACTTCTGAAGAGAGGCAAACAGCATATTTTGACAACGCCTAACGAACCAGTACGATTACAACCTTAATCCTAGCAAGTGCTACTTAATGTAGTAACGAAGAGAAGTAGTAAGGATATAACCAAGGACTACCTAAACCTGGAGAAAACAATTAGATACCTTCCAATGTAACATAAGATAACTTGGGAAATCTAAAAAGTGAAAATAATAGAAACAATAGACTCGAATGTTCCATAGTAAATGAATATTCAAAACTAACTTAATTCAAGAAAAAAAATACTAGATTCTAAAAAATCCTAAATTTATCAAAGAAAGGATATAGGGAAAGTTACCAAAAAAATCCTAACCTATTGTAATTGTGTCTATTTAGTTATAATCTTTTTTTAGTCAATTTAGTCTTAAACCTTTTGCAGTTATGTCAATTGAGTTCATCAGACCAATTTTCGCCATTCAACACTCTCTCTCTCTCTCTCTCCCTCCCTCCCTCCCTCCTTTTTCCTTTGGCCGGTCGCTACAGACCAATCCCTCCCTCCCTCCTTTTTTCT
>CM026410.1:387388-400257 GCA_014858505.1 Corymbia citriodora subsp. variegata
ATCTAGAAAAATATGTAATTACTTTCCTATTGGGATTGTTCTAGTGGCCACCCTTCCTACATAGGAAGGGGACAGTGGGGGGTTCGAATCCCCACCTTTCCAAGGGGGTCGAGGTAGGGATGATTTAACTTCAAGTATGGATTTTGACTCTTACACCCAGTAATGAGGCATGTCAAAAGTGTGAGAGTGAGAGTTAGAGTACAGTAGAACCAACCAAAAAAAAAAGTATCACATCATGTAATGATTTTTAAAAAGTAGATCCAAACCTAGAGGTTGAAGGGTCTAATAAGCAATTAGATGCATTGATGTAAGTACAAGAAAAAGTTCCTCAAATATCATATCACAACATTAAACTTCAAGCGAAAGCATTCAATATCCCAACTTGTTCAAATCCCCAAAGCAAAACCTTTTTGCTTTACTAATTTCACTTAATGTAAAGAGAAACTTATGTGGAGTTTGATTTGGCCAAAGAAAGACACAGCCAAAGAACAAACACATCCAACTCAGAGCTACTGTCAAAAGACTCCCAAACTTCTTATAGGCCATATTGTTTCCACTGTAGATAGATCATAGATCTGAATTTCACACAAGAAAAGGAAAATTTCACTCCAAAGAAGACAAGAACCTCTACCAACTCTACCACACAGGCTCACATTCTAACTACTCGCAGCATTGACTATTCACAGTAAAAAGACACCGAATTCCTATTTGCTCACCCCTACCTGTGACCCACCTCACATCAAACAACCAAAACAAAGCAAAGCAAAAGAAAAGAGAGAGCACTGAGAGGTACGAAAAGCCTCTTTTATTTTAACTTCTCAAAAGAGTTCTTCAGCTTTCCAAGAAACTTTCCGCGTATGGCATCGACACTACATGAACAAAATCTTGACCTTTACTTCGTTGAAGAGGGAAAGTAACTTAGATGGCAAGGTCTCCCTTCGTAATGAAGAAGCGCCGCCGCAGGGGGGAGTAGCAAGGCATCTGACAAAAGAGTAAAAGATCAACTTGGGGTTAGCAATGAACCGGTTGAATGTTGAACTTTGTCTTGCAAGGCCAGTTTTTCAGTAAAATCGATTGGTTCAGAGTAAAGAATTGAGAACCGAATCGAATGAGGCCAGCTCCCAATCTTTATATCTGGAAATTGAATCAATTCTCATGCGAACCGACTTGCAACCGATAAAGCCTGTACAAGCTGGTTCCTAGATTGAAGCAGCCTGATTGCTTATCCCTTTTAGTATCTGTCTGATATATGATCAGGGAAATTCAATTGCCAATTACATTAAAGAGGAACAATGATGAAGAACTCACTCATGACTCACTGGCTTATAGCTACTGATTTAATCTTCTTGATGGTAATAGAGATAAGCATAGAGAAGGACTTAATTTTGGGCATTTAGTCAATTGAAGAGTCAAAGTTTTATTTTGGCCACTTGATAACTTAAAATTTTAAAGAAGAAAAAATATGGAAGCTCTAATTACATTAGCGAGTTCGCTGTTGGTGGAATTCTGAGTATTGAAATTCTTATGCTTCACACAGTTATAAGTAGATACCATATTTACGAACCGGGTGGGTGTAGTTATGATTTATCGAAGCCACTGAAGCCGTTTCAATATTACACCCATCGATATTCACAAAAAAGAACAAGAAGAAGAAGCAAAATTCAGACCACAAACTATTAGATTAATTACACTTAGTTAGATTGATTTAAAGTAGATATCCCTTCAACACAACATAGGTCGTCGAATTATCTTTAACGACTTGACTCTCGGCATTGCGAAACTTAGCACGAAAGTTCTCTAAAGAGAAAGATCCCCCAACCAATTGAATTGTTTCTACTGGATATATCATGAACAATGACTCCTTATATTTTGGTCGACTATGTATTGCACTATATATGATTTTGCAAGTTCGATACTCTCGCTTTTCCATCCATCATCAACGAGCAAAGCCCCTCTACTCCTACATTTCCCTCCTAAAAAAATGGCCCTTCAAGAAGCAATAGCAGCTGATAATGTTAATGAGCTATATCGCTTAATTGAGCAGGATGAAAATCTCTTAGATCATGGATCCGAGGGCCCCTTCCCAAATACTCCATTACACGACGCCGCGGGTCAGGGAAAAACTAAAGTGGCCATGGAGATAGCCATCTTGAAGCCATCGTTCGCTCGAAAGATAAATCGAGGGGGTCACAGCCCCATGCACTTGGCTTTGCAAAATAAGCATTATCACACTACGAGGGCACTGATGACCCTTGACCTTGAATTGATCCCAGTCCAAGGACGAGGTGGGATCACCCCTTTGCATTTTGTAGCCAGTGAAAAGGGGGACAATGAGCAAGAGAACATGGAACTCCTGGAATTCCTGGCTGAATTCTTATCAGCTTGCAAATCATCCATCGAAGACTTGACGAGCCAATGTGAGACCGCGGTTCATGTTGCTATCACGAAAGGCAACATTGAAGCATTTAAGATTTTATTTGGATGGCTTAAGCGAGTTTATTTGACAGAAATCTTGGACTGGAAAGACCAAGATGGTAACACCGTCTTACATATTGCTGCGTCTGGAGAGCAACAACTTGAGGTATAGTTCATGCTAGTATACTTCATCAATTTCGTGGTTGTTTGTCTTTTATTGTTCGATCCCTGAATTTGACATGTAATCCAAGAACAATGGTTATGGTAATGACATAGTAGGGCTCCAAAATACATGGTTTTAGAAACATTAAAAGAGGAGATTCGAATAGGATAACTTAGTTTGGTTTCTTTCGTAGGAGAGAAGAAAAGGAATTGCGAGGGATGGATATCACTCCTTCCCTCGCAATCTTCTACTTCCAATTCTCTTCTTGACAATTTTCTCGTGCACAAGGTCAGGGGAAGGTGGGCTCGACCCTTATATTCAATTCGCTTTTACAGGTTGATCCATTCGTTTATCCTCGTTTGTTTCCGTAGTGATTAATCATTTCATTTCTCTCCAAACCACTCCACCTAAACATATATAGTAGATTTTTTATAGGAAAAATGACCAAAAAAGTCATAGACTAATTACAATTGTGCCAATTCAATCATAAACTTATTTTTTTTTGGCTAATTGAGTCCTAAACATTTTGCAATTATGCTAATTCATATCATCTGACTAAATTTGGCCAGTCTGTGTTGACATAAATGTTGGCTGGGGCCGGCGACAATTTTTCAATAATTTTAAATTTTTAAAATTTTTTTTCTCTTTTTTCCCTCTTCTCTCCTTCTTTCTTTGGTTCCGGTGATTGGCCAAAGGGGAGGGCTAGTCATCGGACTGAGGCGGTTGACCAACACAAGCTCACTTCACCGTCGTTGGATGAGGATGGCCTCACCTAGCCCTTGGCAAGGGTCGCCTCACTAGTGGCTGGGGCAAGGCAAACCTTTGTCAGGCCTAGGTGAGGTCAACCTCGTAGATTCTCGCAAATCCCCTCATGAGGCTCACCCTTACTAGATCCGACAATGTTGCCTCAGTTCACCAACTGGCCCTCCCCTCTGGTCGGAGAGAGGAGGGAAACAAAAGAAAAAGAAAAATTAAAAAATTAAAAAAAAAAAGAAAAAAAGAAAAAATTATTATAAAATTATCATTGATGCTAGTAGCATCCACATTAGCGTTAACTAGCCAAATTTGGCTAGATGGATTGAATTGATACAATTGCAATAAGTTTAAAACTCAATTGACCAAAAAACTAATTTTAAAACTAAATTGACACAATTGCAATGGATTTAGGAATTTTTTGGTAATTTTTCCACTTTTTATGCCATCAGATAGGTTGTGAAAATTTGGTCAACGAGTATTGTTTTTTTTTTTTTTTTGGTTTTTGACCTAGAAAAAATATTTTTTTCTTTAAAAATTAGTTAAATACTAATATTAAGATAGTGATAATATGAGCATGTAGATTATTTTAAAATTTTCGTTTAAATTCATTAGATACTATAGGCCTGTTTGAAAACTCAATTTAGCATTGCTGATTGAAAGTCTAGCACTGAATGAAATTAAACGTATAATAATCCTAATAATTACTATTTGACTTAACATTACTCCATTCACTAAAAACATTCAATTTATCTAGTATTCAGTATAATAGATACTTTTTATATTCTTTGCAATTATATCACTAAATTAAAACCTATTAATAGTAATCACAATTTAATGTTTGGTAACAAACTGATCGTATTCACTAACGTACTTTTAATGGTCATGTTCTATTTTCAGCGTTTAACTCTTTGGTTTTAACATGACAAGCCCATAGATTCATTTCAAGGCTGTTAGCAGGAAAACTATTTTAGACTTTTTCCTTTGGACATGTATATGCATCCCTAGCATCGTTCCAACTTGCATGGCAAAAGGTCACTTTGTGCACAATGGTTAAGCTTGATCACAAAGTAGTGATTAAAATTGAAGGGATACATACTTCATTGTTTTCCGTTTGCACTTCTTCCAGATCATCAAGCTATTGATTGGGCATACAAATATTCATGCGAAGAACTTACAGGACAAGACGGCTCTGCAAATCTTCCGAGAGAATCCTAATTGCGATCAAGAGGTTGAGGACAAGTTATGCCGTCAAGAACATCGAGCAAGACGTTTCGCTCCTACCCTTTCACTATCACAATATTTTAGCATGGAACTAACTGTGTTAGAGAGGTATGCAGGGTATTTTGGCACTCGAAATGAAGATGTTCGCAAAATAGTCCTTATAGTGGCTACCTTAATTGTGACGGCCACTTACCAAGCTACTTTCACTCCTCCGGGAGGATACTGGCATGATTCCTCTTCCATTAACCCGGCCAATTGCACCGTCGTTACCACCAATTCCAGCAGCATCGCTATTGGAAAGCCTCATCAAGCCGGAAACCTTATCTTGAGCGGCTGGGGTCTGTTGTGTTTTGCCATCCTCAACAGCCTAGTTTTTAGCGCCTCCATCGGCACAGTCTGGGCCACTGCTGTTACACTCTACCCCGACACTTATATGGCTTACTTGTCTTTATGCCTTCTCAGCCTTGCCTACTTTTTCTTTGTTACAATCGAAATACCGAAATCCCAGAAGCTCATAGTAATAATCCTAGGGGGCTTTTATGAGTGCTCGTTAGCTACCATCTTGTTCCTCCCCGCATATGTGTGGATCAAACACAACCGAGTTCTGCACAGAGTCGATGCTACAAGAAGACGCGTCGGCAGCTTGCTAGGATCGAAGGATTGGAAATAATTCACAAGTACTATCTACTTTAACTATTCCTATCCTGTGTGAGGTTTGTAAGAAATATATATTTTTTTATTAGTTGCATGTAATGAATTCATCTATTTATTCCTTAATGCCAATAGACCTTTGATCTTTGATTGAAGTCGGGATTTGGATTTCCTAATACACCTCCATTATGACACAATGGAAACGAAAAGAATTGAATAAACATGAATTTCCAAAATTCACAAGTACAAAACGTCCGAAGAGAAATGTCTTAATTTTCTATAATTTCGAAATGAGGTGGACTGCGTGATCCCATAGAACACAACAAAAACACACACTTGCAATCTTTTTTCTAGAAGTTCACCATTCAACAATGTAACAGAAAAAAGAAATGCAGATAATATAACAAGATCCTAGCTAAACCTAAAAAGCAGTTAGATCCTGTGGCATCTTACAATCAAAGATAAAATATCATAACACATTTAGAAAATTAAATTAATAAAAAAATGAATTCAAATACTCTATACTAAATGACATCACAAGCTAACCTAATCAAAGAAGGAAATATCAAATATCAAAATACTAAATTCATCAAATAAAAGATGCAAATACAATCTAAAGATGCCCCACGTCATTTTCTCTTTATTGGGAGAAAAAAGCTCAACCTTGAGATTTTAGAATGTCGGGTAATCTGAAATGGCATAACTTGTACAATCCTCATGGAATTCTGAACCATATCTGAAAAATTAATAAAATTTTGTGGCCTTAAGAAAATATCCCAACCAAACTTTTAGATCAATCCAACAATAGATTCTCTATTTCTATTGGGATAATGAAATCAATTTTGGATGTACGATTAGTCTTTCCATGTCCATCACTTCAAATTTCTCCACCGGAATGTCAACTGTATAAATTCAGATCAGCATGAGAGGGGGGTTTTCTCGAAAATTATCTCTCCATGGTCATAGAGAAGATGCTCAAACCTGAGATCTATCCTCAAGCTCAAAATCCTCCAAATCCGATTCTTGAAAAGGTAAGTCAATTTCTTCGACATCTTGCTTTAGAGGCTCAACAACAACCTTATCAACGGAAATTACCACAACTCACCGAAGAGAAAAAGGATTATGGGAGTGTGTGACTTGAACTATTGATTGGGCCGTGCAGATAGATATATGCCTTTATCTGCCACATTGGAATTCACAACCAAATGTGTCTTTGTTCCAACCACCCCGTAAAAGCCCTATACAGGGGATAGGCTGGTTTGTTTGAAGAGAATTTTTTTATGATTTATGATCGACCTGAGATCCAGTATTAGGTCTACTCCCCCTTAAATCAGATACATTTTGGCCCATTATTATTCTCACGGGTTCACGTTGTTACACCACAACGTCCACCTACCCGGAAATCGTAATTATCGGCTCTGATACCAATTGTTGGAAGCGTGCAGCAGAAGTTTGATACCTTCATCTGGGAGAATCTCCTAAGGGGAAACTCAAGCCCGAGCCTATCGATATATCTAGTTGGACCCACCTCAACTCAAAAGCTTAAGTTAGTGAATTATGGGTCAATTAGGATATATTAACTACTCCGGATCACATCAATTCTCCGATGTGAGATTATTCCTCTAACACAGTTCATACATATATCCTAATAGATAAAGCATAGAGGAGGTCACCTCCCAATCGAGAAGATCGAAGGGTTGAAAGTAATTCACAAGTATAATTTACTTTGACAATTCTTGTCACATGTGCATCGAATCTATAATTCTTGCCTTAAGGTTTGCAAGATACAAACTCTTTATATTAGTTGCATATGATGGATTGGTCTATTAATTCCTTCGTCGCTGAACACCTTTGATCTTGCTTGAATTCAGGGCATTGAAAAGACTTTTTCCTTCTCCGACTTTATAAATGACGAAGTGAAAACGAAAAGCACCGAGTCAACGAGGCAGTTTTCACCATTGTCGTTGTTAACACATATCGTATTTCCACGATCTTCTAGGTATCAAACCCACGAATTTAGGCCCAAAGCATGAGTCGCAACGCGGCCCCAAGCTTAAATGCACAAAGGGCCTAGAGAAAAATCTCTTGCATTTTTGTATTTAAGAACTGAGGCAAACAGCTTTTTTCTTTTTTCTTAAATTTGTATGGCAATACACAACTCTGCTGCTTCAGTTTTTTTTTTTTCCTTTAAATGTCACGATATCATCCAGTTTTAGTGTAGTTAGCATTATACTCTGTGACCATTCTTTAACACCTTCAGCTCGCCATGGACAATTTTCGTTGTGGCTAGTACCCTGCATAAGCAGAGAAAAATATTGAGCACTTTTGTTCAAAGCTCTTTCCATGCCCCCGGAAAGTATTAGGAAATTTGGCTTGGGCTGGATAATTGTGAGAATCAAGCATGGCAAAACATGCTCAACATCATTTTGAACTGAAGAATCGAAAGCAAGTTCCGAGCTCTGAGTCTGACAATTTATGTTTCGAATTCATTGGGTTCCTTTAATGACAGGGCTTTTGATTTGGATTCACCCGTTAAAAGAACTTTAGATATTATCCAACTAGAGTTATTGAAGTTTTTGACTTTTCGTTTACAATTCATGTAGGGGTAATATGCATATGAATTATTTCTGGATGCTAAAAACNTGTTCAAAGCTCTTTCCATGCCCCCGGAAAGTATTAGGAAATTTGGCTTCGGCTGGATAATTGTGAGAATCAAGCATGGCAAAACATGCTCAACATCATTTTGAACTGAAGAATCGAAAGCAAGTTCTGAGCTCTGAGTCTGACAATTTATGTTTCGAATTCATTGGGTTCCTTTAATGACAGGGCTTTTGATTTGGATTCACCCGTTAAAAGAACTTTAGATATTATCCAACTAGAGTTATTGAAGTTTTTGACTTTTCGTTTACAATTCATGTAGGGGTAATATGCATATGAATTATTTCTGGATGCTAAAAACTAGAGACATCGTAATGATCTCTGCATATGTCATTCTATCTCCTAGTGGTCATGTTTGCTATTCGGCTTTGCAAGCCATTTCTGTCAATTCCTTGATTCCTTATATAAGTGTTTAGAAGAGGAACCTTGTCTAGACAATGACTGTACCATTTAGAATCGATTCTGGTTGTATTATCCTTTCACCAACCTCCTGGTCAGTAGCTTGGAACTAGACTGACCAGTTTCAGGGTAAACCTTGGAACTGGCCTACGTTTTTTTTATATTTATTTTTTTCATACATAGTTTGAGGAAGACAATATAGGGACGCAGCTATGTTTCATCTTCACAAGAGATCCAAGTATACCCTCTAGAAAGCCAATCTCATGCGTCCGGTAAGGGTTTAGAATGATGTCAATTTTTTTTTCTCCAAAGCTACCAATTTATCCCATGAATCCCAAGATGTCATGATAACCAGAAAAATATGTAATTCCATTTGCCTTAAGTATCAGATCATGCAATGATTTTCAAAAAGTAGATCCAAACCCAGAGGCTAAAGGGTTTTAATAAGCAACTAGATGCACTGATATAAGTACAAGAACAAGTTCCTCAAATAAATATCATAACATTAAACTACAAGGTGAAGGCATTCAAAATCCCGAACTGTTCAGACACCTAAAGAAAAAGAAACAGAAACTTCCTTCTGCTTTATAGATTTCACTTAATGTAAAGAAAAACTTCTGTGAGGTTTGATTTGGCCAAAAAAAGGCTCAGCCAAAGAAAACACGTCCAACTCCCAGTTATTGTCAAAACACTCCTAAATTTCTTATCGGTCACATTGGTTCCACTACAGATAGATCATAGATCTAAATTTCATACAAGGAAAGGAAAATTCCACTCCAAAGTAGACAAGAACCTCTACCAACTCTACCGCACAGGCTCTCATTCTAACTACTCACAGCATTGACTATTCACAGTAAAAAGACACCGAATTTTTATTTGCTCACCCGTACTTGTGACCCATCTCCCATCAAAAAACCAAAACACAGAAAAACAAAAGACAAAAGAGGAGAGCACTGAGAGGTACGAAAAGCCTCTTTTATTTTCACTCTCAGAAGTGTTCTTCAGCTTTCCAAGAAACCTTTCGGTGTATGGCATCGACGAAGAAATCGAAAAGGGAACCCCACGTAGACCTCGGAGTGGAGAGGAGATTGGCGGATCGCGAATGAAATCGAGATCTAGCCGCTAAAGAGGGAGAGTAAGTAACTTAGCAGGAGAGAGAGAGAGAGAGAGAGAGAGAGAGAGAGACATTTGACAAAAGAGTAAAAGATTCACTCGAGGTTTGCAGTGAACCGGTTGAACCTCGAACTTTGTCTTACAAGGCCGGTCTTTCGATAAAAATCGATCGGTTTAGGGTAAAGAATTGAGAACCGAATTAACTGAGGCTGGTTCCCACTCTTTTTGTTAGGAAATCGAACTAATTCTCGTTTGGACCAACTTGCAACAGATAAAGCCTATTCAAGCTGGTTCCTGGACTGAACTGACCCGATTGCTCACTCCTACTAGCATCCGTCTGATATATCATTATGGAAAACTCAATTGTCAGTAACATTAAAGGGGAACAAATGATGAAGAACCCACTCATGACTCACCAATTTATAGTTAATCTTCTTGACAGTAATAGAGATAAGCGTAGAAAAAGGCTTGAGTTTTATTTCGGTCACTTGATAACTTGAAATTTTAAAAAAAGCAAAAAGTAGAAGATTACATTATCGAGTTCGCTGTTGGTGGAATTTTGAGTATTGAAATTGTTACTTCACAAACTTACAAGTTGATATCATCTTTATGGACCGGGAGGTGTAGTTATGATTTATCAAAGCCACTGAGACTGTTTCGATATTACACCCATCGGTATTCACAAAAAAAATTCAGACCACAAACTATTGAATTAATTACACTTAGATTAATTTAAATTCGATATCCCTTTGACACAACATAGGTTGTCAAATTATCTTTAACGACTTGACTTTCGGCATTGCAAAACTTAGCATGCAAGTTCCCTAAAGAGAAAGATCTCCCAACCAATTGAATTGTTTCTACAGAGTATATCATGAACAGTGACTCTCCTAATTATATTTTGGTCGACTATGGCACCATATATGATGTTTGCAAGTTCGCTACTCCTACTTCCATCTATCATTAACGAGCAAATCCCTTCTTCTCCTACATTTCCCGTCAAACAATGACCCTTAAAGAAGCAATAACAGCTGATGATGTTAATCAGCTATACACATTAATTGAGCAAGACGAAAATCTCTTAGATCATGGATCCAAGGGCCCCTTCCCAAATACCCCACTACACAATGCCACTGATCAAGGGAAAACTAAAATGGCCATGGAGATTGCCATTTTGAAGCCTCCATTCGCTCGAAAGTTGAATCGAGAGGGTTACAATCCCATGCACTTGGCTCTACAAAAGAAGCATTATCACACTGTGAGGGCACTGATGACCCTTGACCCCAAGTTGATTCAAGTTCATGGACGAGGTGGGATCACCCCTTTACATTTTGTTGCTGGGGAAATAGGAGACAATGAGCAAGAGAACGTGGAGCTCCTAGAACTCCTGGCCGAATTCCTATCTGCTTGCAAATCGTCCATCGAAGACTTGACAAACCAATGTGAGACTGCAGTTCACATTGCCGTCAAGAAGGGCAATACATAAGCATTCAAGATTTTGTTTGGATGGCTTAAGCGAGTTTGTCTACCAGTAATCTTCAACTGGAAAGACCAAAACGGTGACACCGTCTTTCATATTGCTGTATCTGGAGAGCAACAATTCGAGGTATCGTTCATGCTAGTATACTTCATCGATTTTGTGGTTGTATGTGCTTTTATTGTTCGATCCTTGAATTCGACATAATCTAATCCAAGAACAATTGTTGTGGTACTGACATACTAGTGATTGAAAATACATGGTTTTAGAAACATTCAAAGAGAAGAGACTCGAACAGGATCACTTTGTTTGGTTTCTTTCGTAAGAGAGAGGAAAAGGAATTAGGGGGGGGGGGGGATGGATATCATTCCTTCCCTCCCAACGCTCTATTCCAATTCTCTTCATGATAATTTTCCTGGGCAAAAAAAGTTCACGGGATTTGGACTCGACCCTTACATTCTTGATAATTTTCAGGTTGATCCATTCGTTTATCTTCGTTTGATTCCATAGTGATTGACCATTTCTTTTCTCTGTATACCACGCCACCCAAACATATATGGTAGTCTTTTTTATGCCATTCAGATGTGTTGTGAAAATTACGTCAGTTTTGTGTTTTTTTACCAAAAGAATATTGTTTTTTTCTTTAAAAATTCTCAAATACTGATATTAAGATAGTGATAATATGAGCATGTAGATTATTTTTTAGTCTTTTCATTTAAATTCATTATATACAATAGACCTCTTTGAAAAACCCAATTAACCGTTGCTAATTCAAAGTTTCTCACTGAATGAAATTAAACTTGTCGAATAATATCAATAGTTACTATTTGACTTAAAAAGACTTGATTCACTAAAAAATATTTGATTAATCTAGTAATCATTATAATAGATAGTTTTTATATTCTTTGCAATTATATTATTAAATTAAAACCGATCAATAGTAATCACAATTTAATGTTTGGTAAGAAATTGATCGTAATCACTAAAATACTTTTAATAGTCATCTTCTACTTTCAGCGTTTAACTTTTCAATTTTAACACAACAAGCCCATAGTTTCATTTCAAGGCTGCTAGCGGGAAAACTATTTTAAATTATTTTTCCTTTTTAATATGTATCCCAAGTATCGTTCCAACTTGCATGTTATGATGTCACTCTGTGCACAATGGTAAAGCTTGATCACAAAGTAGTGATTGAAATTGAAGGGATTACGTACTTCATTGTGTGCCGTTTGCACTTCTTCCAGATCATCAAGCTATTCATTGGGTATACAAAAGTTCATGCGAAGAACTTACAGCACAAGACGGCTTTGCAAATCTTCCAAGAGGATCCTAATTGCAATCAAGATGTTGAGGATAGGTTACATCATCAAGAACATCGAGCAAGACGTTCTACTCCCACCCTCTCTCTATCACAGTATTTTAGCATGGAACTAACTTGTTTCGAAAAGTATGCAAGTTATTTTGGCACCCGAAATGAAAATGTTCATGAAATGCTCCTTATAGTGTCTACCTTAATCGTGACTGCCACTTACCAAGCTGCTCTCACTGCTCTGGGAGGATATTGGCAGGATTCCTCTTCAAATAACCCGGCCAATTCCACTGCCGTTACCACCAATTCCAGTAGCATTGCTATTGGAAAACCACATTAAGCTGGAAATCTTATCTTGAGCGGCGCGAATCTATTGTGTTTTACTATTCTCAACAGCTTAGCTTTTACCGCCTCCATCGGCATAGTCTGGGCCACCGCTATCACACCATAACCCGACACTAAAATGGTTACTTGTCTCTATGTCTTCTCAGTATGCCTACTTTGTTTTTGTTACAATTGAAATACCAAAATCCGATATGCTCACAGTAATGATCCTATTTGGATTTTATGAGTGCTCGTTAGCCATCATATTGCTCCTTCCCGCATGCGTGTGGCTGAAGCACTATTGGGTTCTATGCAGAATCGATGCCACAAGGAGACGCATCGGCAGCTTGCTAGGATCGAAAGATCGGAAATAATTTGCAAGT